>VSMD01014309.1:0-17339 GCA_008750895.1 Mirza zaza
CTCTATTAGTGCGGAGGTCTTGGTTCCCACAGGGGCAACATCTGTACCAGGAGGCCCAGTGACTATTCTACTGGACTTAAAGTTATGACAACTTCTTGGTCCCTTTAAGTTCTCAATCCAATGTACAAGTAGGCAAAGAAACCAGATCCCATTCAATCATTACAGACTATGATTATTATGAGGAAATAGGATTTTTGCAATATAGTAGAAGCAGAGAGTTATATGTGTGCAATTTGGTGGATTCACTGGAGCATGTTTTGGTACTCCCATGATCAGCAGTAACAATAGGCATGCAACTGGGAAAACTTGTCCTAGATCTGTATTTTGGGGAACTTAAACTAAGACATATAGGCAAAACTATAAAGTCAATGAATATTCTTTTGCTTTCCCTCATACCTTCCTTTATGTGCTTTTCATCTAACCTTTGATATCCTATCTTGCCCATTCTCCTCTCGTGAACAACCCAGCTTCTGTAGACTGTGTGTTGGCTTCCCATTGATACTTACCGATGTGCTTCATCTTCTTGCTCTTCCTTAGTAAATAACCAACATTATCTCATTTCTTTTTCTCTACCCTATTGACCTCTTCTATCCTCATTCACTGAGAAAACTTTTAGAACTAAGGTCTTTTGCGCTTCCCATATAGATGTTGAGAGACTGATTGGCTGTGAATCCCTTGAGGAGAAGACTCACGATACTAGTGTTTGCATTTCTTGTGTCCAATAACATGGTATATGTGTAATGCGTGTGAAATGAACTAACATATTGATGAGATAATAAATATTCTTCTGAATTTTTAAACAAGCAAGGGCTTTTACTGTAAGAAAATAAAGCAATATGAGCATTAACTCCCTTTGAATAAGTCCATCACAGCACCAACTGCATACTGATGGCATTCAAATATGTACCTTCCACCCATATAAGTGGTAATACATAATAAAGTTAATTTCTACAATGTCTATACTAAGAAAAGCATTTTTATTTATTTATTTTTATTTCAGGAAATTATGAGGGCACAACCATTTTGGTTACATTTTATATCCGCCTCTTTTTAGTGAGGGTTAGCGGCATGCCCTTCCTGTCTCAATGCTCACAGTGTCCTTTACTTGTGAGTTTATTCCTTCAACCCCTAATCGCTGGCAAATATTGCTACTGTGTGAGCACCATACTGTTAACCAGGCAGTACCAATCTGATGGCGAGTACATGTGGAGCCCATTTTTCTGGTCTTGTGTTACCTCACTCTTTGGATAATGGGCTCAAGCTCAATCCAGGAAAATATGAGAGGTGTTACAGCACTTTTGTTTCTTATAATTGAGTAATATTCCATTGTATACATATTCCAAATTTTAATAATCCAATCACGAATTGGCAGTCACTTGGGTTGTTTCCACATCCTTGCAATAGTGAATTGTGCTGCCATAAACATTCGGGTGCAGATGTCTTTAGTATATAATGTGTTTTCCTTTTTTGGGCAGATGCCTAATAATGCTATATCTCAAAGAGCTAAAAATAGAAATACCATTCAATCCAGCAAGAAAAGCATATTTTAATGTAGTAATTGAGGTTATACATTCTGAATTTCCAATTATGTTTAACTCTGTGCTTTTAGAAATATTTTCCCAGTCATATTTTTGTTTCCATAGTTTTAACAATTTGAATCAGTTCTTTTCTTTGTGATCAATTTTCTTGATTTAGCTCAGATCAACTTGATCGTTTTTAAATATTACAATTTTCCATATAGTACTAAACAACCATGGTTGAAATGCCAGGAATTTATAAATTTTGATGGTATAAGTATTGATTTTGAAGTCACAGGAGTTGAAAGAAAGTAAAATAGTCTTCAAAGTTTTATGTATAAATAAGTAGTTAATTTTGCTTTTACTCTTTAAACGATGCTAGTAAATTAAGCAACTTTTAGTTTGTGTTCATCGTTTGAGTAGTAATTAATCATATTACTGATTTTGTATAATACAAATGATTTGCAAATATTCTACTACATTTATGTCTGTTTATGTTGAATTCTCTCTGAAAATAAAAATATACCCAATTAGCAATGAATCTTATTCTTTGCCCCAATATGGGGAGGAAGGACTAAGTAAAATAAAGTATTAGCTGACTAGAACAAAATGTCAGAATTACTATTGATAGAGGTTAGGTTGGCAGACATGAATTTTATCTGTGGACAGGTGAGACTCCTGATACTAAACTGCATATTAAAAAGATTTACCTGCTCCAAATGGAGACATTTTCATGTATGATGGCATAGAGTGCCTGAGAAAACCTATGCTGTCCATGACTAGCTCACTTCTGAGGCAGATATAAGCTTGGATGACCAATTATTTTTCTCAAATTTACTAATCAAAAGATTCACTGCATCTCCCTAGTGATGGAGTGAGTAGATGGATGGAGAGAGATTACAGATGAATGTAATGAAAACCTCTTCTCAGTGAGAATGGCTTTTATCAAAAAGTCCACAAACAATAAATGTTGGCATGGATGTGGAGAGATAGGAACACTCATACACTGCTGGTGGGACTTCAAATTAATACAACCTCTGTGGAAAGTAATATGGAGATACTTCAAAGTTCTATAAGTAGAACTACAATTTGATCCAGCAATCTCATTACTGGGCATCTTCCCTAAGGCAAAAAAGACATTCTATAAAAAACTACACCTTCACTGGAATATTTATAGCAGCACAATTCACAATTGTAAAGATGTGGAAACAACCCAAGTGCCCATCAATACATGAGTGGATTTATAAAATGTGGTATATATATATATATATATATATATATATATATATACACACACCATGGAGTACTAGTCAGCCACAAAAAGCAATGGTGAACTAGCACCTCTTGTATTATCCTGGGTGGAGCTAAAGCCCATTCTACTAAGTGAAGTATCTCAAGAATGGAAAAACAAGCACCACATGTACTCACCATCAAATTGGTATCAATTGATCAACACTTATGTTCATATATGTTAGTAACATTCATCAGGTGTTGGGTAGGTGGGAGGAGGAAGGAGGGGATAGGTATATTCACACTTAATAGGTGTGGTGCTCACTTTGTGGGGGATGGACACGCTTGTAACTCTGACTTGGGTGGGACAAAGACGATATGTGTAACCTAAAAATTTGTACCCCCAGAATATTCTGAGATAATTATATATATATATATATATATATATATAAATATATATATATATAATTTTTTTTCAGGCTGTGGCCGAGTACCAGTCCATGGCCTGTTAGGAAAGGTGGCATGTATCACTTCCTGAGCACCACACTATGCCCCTCAACCCACAACACCCCACCACCCACAGCAAGTCCATGGAAGAATTGTCTTCCATGAAAACAGTCCCTGGTGCCAAAAATGTTGCTAGTCTAAACCATGTTCATAATCTTGTCTATATTGCTTTTATTTTTTAACACCTTTATTGTGATACAATTTACATATCATTAAACTTTTTGCAGTTTTTTTGTCTTCATTTTAGAGGTCTTATGCATCATAAGTTTTACTCCTATGAGTATTTGAAATTTTTATTGATGTAATTACCATCTTCTTTTAAACTTCATTTTCTATTTTTTGTTGTTAGTTTATAGATATAAAATTCATTTTTATTTATTTTGAATCCAAATTATATTCTCTAATTATAATATTCTGTGTGTGGATTCTTTCAGACTTTCAATGTATTTACATAAAATTTACATATTTATAAAATGAAGATTTTTTTCATCATTTCCAGTACTTATTGTATCTTTGTCTTGCCATGTTACAATATTTAGGACTTCTGTGCATAATTAAATAGAGTTGAGGATAGTGTGCATTCATTTCCCATCCCAAATCTACCACAAGTGATTATTAAATATGATATTAGGCATAGGTTTTATGTAGACGTCTTTTGTCTCATTAAAAGATTTCCTTTCCGCCACTATTTTACTAAGATTGTTTATTTAAAGTGAGTTAAATTTTATTAATTTATTTTGCATTAGTCAAGATAATCATTTTTTTGTAACTTTCTAGTAATAGGGTGAGTCACATTGATGAGTATTCCAATTTTTAACCACTCTTAATTATCTGTAATAAATATTACTTTGTTGTGATGTATTTTATCTTTTATATTGAAATAAGTGTAGAATCATAGGAGATTGAAAAGACAGTAAAGAGAGATTCTGTTGAGATTTCACCCCCTTTTCTGCTATGGTTACATCTTATTTTACATGCGTGTAATATCAAATTGCAGAATTGGACATTGGTAGAAGGTTTGCAGATAGTTTGATTTATTTTGTCATATGTGTAGATTCATGTAACCACCACCAAAATCAAAGCACAAAACTATTCCATCACCATAAATTTCTTTCCTTCTATCTTTTATGGTCAAATCCATCCACTTTCTCAAATCTTCTTTAATAACTGGCAGTCACTGCTACTCTGTTCTTCATCTTCTTAATTTTGTCATGTTGAGATTCTCATGTAAATGGAATGATATAGTATGCGACTTTCTCACATTTTTTTACTCTGCAAAATTGCCCTTCATATTCAACAAAATTGTTTTGTGTATCAATAGTTCATTATTTTATATTGCTGAGTCATATTGTATGGTATCAATGTACCACCATTCACCTTTGTGGGACACTTTCATTGCTTCCAGGTCTTGACTAACAACAATAAATTTATTATTGATCTTTGATAATAAATGTGTACAAATTTTTTTCTGAATATTATTTTTCATTTCTCTGGGATAAGTGCACAGAAAAATGACTGCTGGGTCGTACGGTAAGTGTATATTCAGTTTTTAAAGAAACTGCCAAACTATTAAAGCTGAATTGCTTACATCCCCACCAGCAATGTATAAGAGAGAATTTCTCCTCATCCTTACCAGTATTTGATACTTCATAATTTTATAATTTTAGCTGTTCTAATAGATGTATAGTACTATCTCATTGTGCTCTTAATTTGCATTTTGTTAACTGCTAGATATGTTGAACATCTTTTCATGTGCTTATTTGCCATCTGCATATCCTATTCTTAGGATATATGGATTTTCACTTTTTTTGTCATTTTCTAATCGGATTGTTTCTTTTTTTTCTTTAACTGTTTAGTTTTGAGAGTTCTTAAAAATATATTCCAGACTCGTCTTTGACAGATATGCATTTTGAAAATATTTTTTCCCACTCTGTACCTAGTTTTTTAAACCTATTAACAGTGTCTTTTATGAAGTAAAATTATTAATTGTGATAAAATTCAATTGATCATTTTTTCTCTTGTAGATTGTGCTTTTGATGACAAGTTTGAAGACCATTCAATAACTCCTGAGCCCAAAGATTGTTTTGCCAATGTATTCTAAAGCTATTATAATTTTATGCTTTGCATTTAAGAACATGATGTATTTGAGTTAATTTTCATATATGGTGTTAGGTGTAGGTCTAGGTTCTGGGTTTATATTTTGCTACAAATATATAATTGATCAAGTACCATTTATTGGAGATAAAATTCATCTGACATTTAATTCTTTTTGTGCCTCTTAAAAACTCTATGGACCTAGTTGTGTGTACCCATTTATGGGGGTTTTTTTCTATACCATTGACCTATGTGTCTGTGCCTTTACCAACACTACATTCTGTTGAATACTGTAGCAAAATTTTATGCCCTAATATTGGGCTGAGTGATTCCTCTCATTTTATTTATCTTTTGCGAGTCTTCCAATTCATGAGCTTGGTATGTCTCTCCATTTATTTAGACCTTATTTGATTTCTTTCATCAGCTATTTAGAATTCAGCATGCAAGTCGTGTGCATATTTTATTAGGTTTCCACCTAACAACGCGGTTCTGAATGTGTGTAGATGTTTGCCATCTTCTAATTTTTATTAACAATTTTCATAATTCTATTATGAATATACAGATTTCATTCATTTTTTCATAAAAGGTCTGCTATGTTCCAGACACTGATCACCTGGTCAGTCTTTACATTTTTTATATCAAATGTTTTTTTCTTATTTATTTGTAGGAATTCTTCATTTATTAATGTCATTAATCCTTTATTCCTATTATATATTTTGATAAATTTTACGCTTTGATCTTTACCTTTCCATTTTTATATATTTTGACACACAAAAGGCATAACATTTTATAAAGATAAATTGTTTCATTTTCCTTTGTGAAATCTGTGCTTGGTATCGTGCTTGTAAAGAAAGTTATGTCTGTTTTTGCAGTGGATTCCATTTATAGGTATTAACATAATAGCATATGGCATGCAGAAATAAAAAGGCACATTTGGCTATGAGAAGTGAACCTATTTAAACATATAACAACCACTCAAAATACTAATAAAACAGTGATTGTATGATTTATAAAAAAGATAACATTGACTTTTAGCTGATCTAATAAATATCACTTTACACATTGTATAAAACCAAAGAAAACCCCATGTAGCCAAAGCAAACTGAAGCAAAAAGAACAAATGAAGAGGCATTAATTTACCAGACTTCAAGCTATATTACAAGGCTAAAGTAACCAAAACAGCATGACAATGACACAAGAACAGAGATAGAGACCAATGAACAGTACTGAGAACCCAAATATAAAACCATCCTCATATTGCCATCTGATCTTTGACAAAGCAAACAAAAACATACCCTGGGGCAAAGAATCACTATTCAATAAATGGTGATGGGAAAATTGAATAGCCACATGTAGAAGATTTAAACAGGCTATATACCTCTCACCACTCTCAAAAATCAACTCATGATGGATAATATACTTAAACCTAAGGTAAACCTAAAGCATGAAACCCTAAGAATTCTAGAAGAAAATGATGGAAGAACTCTTATACTCATTGGCCTAGGCAAAGAATTTGTGAATAACACCCAAAAGCAATCAAAGCAAAAACAAATATAAATATATGGGACCTGATCAAATTATAGACAACCTGCAGAATGTGAGAAAATATATGTATGCTATAAATCTGACAAAGGGCTGATAACTTGAATCTGTATAGAACTCAGGAAAATCAGCAAGAAAAAATCAAAAAAACTTCATTGAAAAGTGGTCAAAAGACATGAACAGAACATTTTTAAAAGACAGAGTAATGGCCAACAGAAATATGAAAATATGCTAAACATCTCTAATCATAAAGGAAATGCAAATCAAAACCACAATGAGATATCACTTCAGTGAAAATTGGTTTTATCAATAAGCTCTAAAATAACACATGTTAGTGTGGATGTGGAGAAATAGGAACACTCACACAGTTGGTGGGACTACGAAGTAGTACAACCTCTATGGAAATTAGTATGGAGATACCTCAGAGAACTAAAAGTAGAACTACAATTTGATCTAGCAATCCCATCAGTGGGTATTTACCCAAAGGAAAAAAGGCATCCTGTAAAAAAGACATCAAACCTTTAAATATGGCACTATGGTGTTTGTTTGTTTGTTTTTTGCTATAGCCTTCTGTCATTTCTAGTGTGAAGTAATCCCTCTGGCTAATTATTGCTATTTCTATGGTAATTTGTACTTTTTATGTTTATTCTGAATGCTTTAAAGTCTTTTGTTTTTCAAAGCAGTTTTACTATGATTTGAAAAGGTATTGTTTTCTTTCTTGGAGTTTACTGAGGTTCTTGAATCTGTGAGATATCTTTCATTGGTTTGGGAAGTTATGAACCACCATCTCTTTGACTATTCTTGACATTTTTTCTTTTCTTTCTTTCTAGGATTTCAACCATATGTATGTTATAGCCTGTTCCACTTGGCTATTAGACTCTCTGTTGCTCCTCTATCCCATTACTTGTTTTCTCTGTGTTACTGGTTGAGTTCTTTCTGTTTACCCATATTGAACTTCATTAAGTCTGTATTACACTGTCCAACCTATTATTAAACTGATGACTGAGTTCCTAATTTCAGGTATCATATGTTTTTGTTCTAGAATATTCATTTGATCCTTACTTTTGTAAGAAAAATTCTGTTGAAATTTTCTATTTTTCATCTACCTGGTCAATCATTTAAAACATTTTACATATTAATTATAGATATTTTAAATTCCTTTTCTGCTAACTCCAGTGTATGGATTGTGTGTTGCTTCTGCATCTATTGTTTTCCTTTTTCTCTTGCTTATCTGTCGTATATTTTTGCCTCTCTGTATTTCTAGTATTTTTTTTTTTTTAAAGACAGAGTTTCACTCTGTTGCCTGGGCTAGAGTGCCGTGGCATCAGCCTAGCTTACAGCAACTTCAAACTCCTGGGCTCAAGCAATCCTCCTGTCTCAGCCTCCCGAGTAGCTGGGACTACAGGCATGTGCCACTATGCCCAGTTAATTTTTTCTATATATTTTTAGTTGGCCAATTAATTTCTTTCTATTTATAATAGAGACGGGGTCTCGCTCTTGCTCAGGCTGGCTTCGAACTCCTGACCTCGAGCAATCTAGCATTTTTCTTGTATGCTGGATATAATGTATGCACAATTATATAAGCTACATACATTTTTTTTTCCAACCAGGAAAGATTCTCCCAGATATAATGAGCTACTGGTAGCCTCAGTCCAAAATTGAGCTGGTTTGCTTTAATTTGTGAGAATCAATCTATCTCTTGGTCCTAGTCAGAGACGTGGCCCTTCTAGAAGGGCCTCCAAATGGGACCTTAATGTGTCTTGTCTCCTGGAAATTTTAGAGATTTTAGTCCAGGCCCTTAAATGTTCTACCTTAGTTTTCTAGCCTCTTACCTCAAATTGATTTGATATCTGATGTCTTAAGGGAAAAAGCGTCAATGTACTTGGGAAAAATTTTTTATTTCCTAAAACCAGGGAAATTGGGAAGGTTTTTTTTGGTTTTGTTTTTGTTTTTGTTTTTTGCCAGCTTCCTACACTACACCAGAGTTAAGGGAACATCTCATGTTAACACCTGGCTATGTGTTCCAGTTTCTTTAATTTCTAATTTGCCATATTAGCTAGCTGCAAGCAACCACTGACTGCTTGCTGATTTTTCTTTCCCTCTAGCAGGGGCATTCTGCTTAGGATGTTTGCAACCTGAGAAAGTTTGATGTACTCTGAACACACAGAAAATACATACTCCCAGGTAAAAAATAGCTAGAGATCATCAGGTCACTTCAGAAAGCTTCTCTCCTTTCTTATACTTTAGTTTATTTACTTGCCCTTGTTTCCACATCTCTGATTTCTTTAAAATGTGATTTTTGTAATTTATCAAGCTCTTTTAGTTCATATGGTGGGAATATTGGCCTGTTACCACAAACATCTTATTCAGAAGCAGAAGTGAAATTATGAGGTTTGTGGTTTTTGCTGCACTTTTCCCCACAATATATTTTAAAATACATTATTCATTTTTAAAAAGTTTTCCATGTGATAGTCTTATTTTTAGAAAATCTTGCTTTTCCAGTAAACATTTATTTTGTGATCTATTCCCTATCTAAGAGGTTTTTTGAAAATGGAGGTAGAGTGTAGAATGGTGGTTACCAGAAGTTGGGAAGGGTAGGAAGGAGGGGAAAGTAAAGAGGGTTGGTTAATGGGAACAAAAGTACAGTTAGATAGAAGGAATAAATTCTGGTGTTCAACAGCCCAGTGAAGTGATTATAGTTATCAATAATTGATTGCATATTTCAAAATAACTAGAAGAGAAAATTTGTAATGCTCTTAACACAAAGAAATGACAAGTGTTTGAGGTGATGGATATGCTAATTATCCTGATTTGATCATTGCATACTCTATGTATATATCAAAAAATCACATGTACCTCATAAATGTGCACAATTATTTTGTTTCAATAAAATTAATAAGGTGTGAAACAGGAGGGTATTTGAAAATAATTTTATCCTTAAGGACACACTCAGCTGTCTCATAAAGCAATCATGTATTGTGCTTTTTTTTTTCTTTTTAAGTAAAACAAAACAAAACAAAAAATTATTTTGTGAAATTCAGTTTCTCCTTGAAACTCATTTTCCTAAAGCTAGATATGACACTGTGTTAAAATGGTAAATGGTTTTATTTTATGTATTGTTTAATTCTCAGGACAGATTTATGGTGGGGCTGCTTCACTAGCATGATAGAGACAGTGTAAAATGGGCACAAGGGATACATTTCTTGTAATAGAAAGGTTCCTTGTCTATCAATATCAGGAAAAATTTGTCAATATTGTTTTTACTGAAAAAGAATCTGATTTCTGATCAAACATAAAATTATATAGACGGATGCAATGTTCTTTTCTTTAGGTTCAAGCCATTTGTTGCAACAAATACAAGGTCAAGCTGGAGTGGGAAATTCCAGAGTAGTCTTGACTACTTAAACAGCTTGTTTGACCTTTCTAGATTCTAGAAGCTGCTTATACAGCTGTATCTATCTTAATATGTTGGGAATTCTCTTTGTGGATCTCTCTTCTTTTGACCCCTCTTCCCCAGGGACCCCATAAGGCTTTTATGTCATTTTTCTCTAGTTCCCTTGAGTCATCCCTTCTTTCTACATGACTCTTTGTTAAGGTTTCTAATATTTGATGTCTTATTTTACACTGGACACTGCTTAAAAAGCTCCAGATCCTATAGTGAAGAAAAAGATGAATGAAAACTACCTTTACAGGTCCTGCTTCAACGCCAAGAATTAATGTTTCAGTTATCTAATTGTTGCATAAAATAGAACCATACAATATAGTAGCTTAAAAAATAATTTATTACCATTTCCTAATTTTCTGTTTGTTTACTGGGTTCCATTGGGTGACCCTTGTTTAGATCTTCTGATGCGGTTGCAGTCAGATGGTAACTGGATTTGGAATAATCCAAAAGTCAGATTGGACTGAATGTCCAAGGTGGCTTTTTCATTCACATGGCTAGCATTTTAGTTGCAATGTCTGGATGAAGTGAGAATTGGCTGGGCATCTCATTTTCTCCATATGGATAGCTAGGGCTTTATTACTATATGGCACTTTCAAGGTAGTCAAAAATTCTTACATGGTGTCTAGTTCTCCCAAGAAGTATGTTGCAAGAGGTCAATGCAGGAAGATGCAAGGTTCATTGTGACCTAGCCTTGGAGGTTGCTCACCATTACTTCTACTACCTCTATTTGTTACACATAGCCAGTTCAGTTACAATGTTGGAGGGGATTATATGAGCTCTTGAATATCAGGTAGTGTGTTTCATTGGGAGGCCATTTGAGAATAATGGCTACTACAGGCTACAGGATGGGCCACTGAGTAAAAACTTCTAAATTGCCACTAATTCCTGAGTTCCTATTAGCAGTACCCTCTATACGTCTAGAGAGTTATTAATATAACTCTGTCTTCAGAATGATAATTCATATTAGATATGAATGACAAAGGCATGAAATATTTTGTTGAAAATCTAGACAGATAAAATGGAAGAGAAAAATTCATTGAGTGCAAATAGCAACATCTACACATGCATCTACCTCATGGAGATCACACACAGAAAATATGAATAATACTTTTAAAACTATTCATGATTCTTTTAAATTTAAGTCAGGAAATGGGAAGAAGTCTCATGAAGCTAATATACACACACCTTTAAAAATCTGAGAAAAAGTGTTGTTTTTTTTTTTTTTTGCATCAAAAGAGTTATAAACAATGGGAACATACTCTTTCAGATGTTCGTAGTTATAAAAATATCAATCATTCTTTTAGGGTAATTTATTTTGTACTTTCCTTCCAAATTGGATTACACTCTCCAAGTATGCTTATTAACAAATGGTTTCTGAGCCCATAACTTAGATTTTTAAAAAAGAACACAACATGACTATAAGTCTAATCTGATTCCTATCTAAAACCTTGATGTCCCCTCTGATCGAATTCAAATCTTAACTAAAGTATGACTGTTCAGTCTTTATAAATTTGATTTTATTTCAATTTGCAGGGATTTTATAAGACAACGTGTTAGCTAAAGTTTGGCTGACCTATCACCAAATGCTCATTTATTCATATTATAAAGTTGACAGTAAAATCCTGTACATGTAGCAATCAATATTTGATTGTGTTAACATTTCAAAAGGATGAAAAGTCATCTTTGCATCAAGATCCTTTGAGGTTAGACTATGCTTCTTAAAATAATTTTCCCAGTTGTTTTAATCCTTAATAGGTTTCCTTGTGGTTACTTTAATTTACAGTTTGGAGAATACTCAGGAAAAACAACTTTAGATATGTTCAGTCAGGAGCACCTTCGTTTAAAATATACAATGAAGTTTCAAAAGTAAGGAAACGGGGGTTAATAGCAGTTGACACACACCTACAATTTAGGCTTTCAACTCTTTGACTTTTTTTTTTTCAGGAACAAGTCTCTGATTACTGCTTATAAATGGCAGGGAAACATCTATCACAAATAAACACCTGGAACTTTGATTTGGTTCCTCTGAGTACTTCTTTCTTGGGAAAATGTTTGTTTATTCTTCATGACTTGTTTTGGATTGGACAAAATTTCTATGTCAAATATTTTGATGTTTTCTAACTTGCCACTTTAAAGTTGTGTGTGTTTTTAATTAAGAATAATAATAAATTAAGTTTCTAAGGCATTCATCAGCTAGGCTACAACTCTTTAATTAGAAATTGTATGAACAATCTGCTTGGTAATTATCCTGATTTTCATAAAATCATTCAGTTTTTTTGCCTTTTAGAATAAGCATGCCAAAGAAAATTTCCAAAAGATAGTGTCAATATAAATGAATAATTTTAAAGCCATTTTAATCTGTTAGATGAACGAGTGATAGATGTGTGTGTTCTATTAGTAAATTGCTCATGATTTTTTTTTATTTCAGCATATTATGGAGGTACAAATTTTAAGTTTTCAAATAATGCCCTTGCCCCCCCTCCTCCCACAAGTCCGAGCCTCAAGTGTGATCATCCTCCAGACGTTGCATGTCTCACTCATTATGTATGTATACACCCATCCCCCCACCCCCTCCCACCCTCCCATTACCCACTTAATGTAGTTTCTATGTATCCACTTAGGTGCTGCTCAGTTAATACCAGTTTTCTGGTGAGTATATATGGTGCTTGTTTTCCATTCTTGGGATACTTCACTAAGTAGAATGGGTTCCAACTCCATCCAGGAAAATACAAGATGTGCTATATCACCGTTGTTTCTTAGAGCTGAATAGTACTCCATGTATACATGTACCACATTTCATTAATCCACTCATGAATTGATGGGCACTTGGGTTGTTTCCACAGCTTTGCAATTGTGCAATTGTTTGTATTGCCTAGAATTGCAAAATTTCTGATTCTACCCTCAAAGCATCTCTGTTCCATCTGTCTAATCAAATGTGAACACAATTATCTGAAGAAGAAAAAGGATTGATTCATAATCACATATTCTTAATCTTTTCAAGTTCTTAGAAATAATTTTAAAAGGACTAAAAGTGTAATAAAAACACCACAATTTGCTTTTTATTTGGTAAAATGAGACAAGTGGCACAACCAACAGCTAATCATATAGACTTGAAATAGGAAATAACTCCAAAATGTAGACTTAAATTATTTCTGGCATTTTTCTCTAATTTATGAGCTACAGAGTAGAAACCCTGTTATATACAGCAAAAAATATTTTAATATAAAAAATTAAAAAGACAGGCAAAAGTATATGAACATAAATTAGTTGACCACATATCTCAAGATCTCCTAGCTGAAAGTCTAATTTGGATTCAATTTTTATATCATCTAATGAAAGGCAGGTATTTTTCCTCTAAATGACTTTTTTAAGGATTACAAAGCTAAAAATAGAGATTAGGCAATTTTAGAGCAACTATGAGCTTATATAGAAATCAAATTATATAAGGTCTTTTATATATCAACGTGTCAACTGATGCATAAAATAAAATTGTTCTATTACTTAATATAATTTTCTTTGAAGCACACTATTTTCTTTTTGCATATGTTTTTAATAATAGCTCCATCTTGTACAAAATAATAGTTAATATATGTCAATTACTTACTTTGTTACAGGCACTAACCTTTTTGTATGTATGGCCTCACTTAACCTTCACAGAAACTTTATGATAAAAAATGCTGTTATCGCCATTTCACAGGTGAGCAAACTAAAGTGCAAAGAGGCTAAGTAAATATTTAACCAATATTATACAGTTAGTGTATATGTTATGGACTTTTTGGAAGGTTAATAAGTAAGGAATTTTTTGAAGGTTAAAATACATATTTAAACTGGAGCCATGTCATATGGTGCACATGAATTGGCACTTTTTGGAAGGGGGGACACACCTCATTCTCCCCCACATCCAGCTTTTCAAAATCTGAATTTTTATTAATACTATGGAAATTACTGTTTTTAAAGCATGGGACTATATATATAATAGACTAAGAATTTTCTTTTTCCAGACTGCTTGCCATTCCTACTCTCTCAGATGAAATGATCACCTATACCTGTTTTTCTATTGGTAAATATTAATCTCTTCATAAATGATAACATCCCTGAAATAATTTAATTGGCTTCACCATGACTCAATTATTTGATTTTTATAAAAAGAGCTTTGTGCTTGAAAACACATAGCCATTTTAAAGAGTTCTTTCTCTCTTTGGAACCACCAGTAACTTGTTACCATGTCATGTATTGATCATAGTGCTTCCTATAGCATAGATGCACTAGTTTCTTTGGAATATATTTTGCTTTGCTGATACAGATATCATTTTGTTCTGGTGAAAAGGAAGCAATTGGTATTCATACAAGTAGGCTGAATTCAAGTTAGATAACACATATTCCATTTCGTGCATGACAAGTTTACAAACCATAGCTATCAAAGACTTCTTCCAGGAGAATTTCTACTCAAGTGTGGAAAGCATTAATCGCACTGAGGAGGAGAAGCCCTCAGAGTAAACCAAATGAAAAGCTCACTTAAAGTTCTTCATCTTCTAAGAGTAGAACCTCAGGAAAAGTATTTTTTCTGATTGCTTTAAGCAATCTTCCAGCAGATGCAATGCACCAAAATATATTTCATTTCTTTGCAAGTCACCTTTAATTTTCTAAGAAAGACTATTGAAATGTTTATATTTTTCATTATAAGTTTCTTCCTTCTGGGAAAAAATATAACATGGAAAGAGCTTTTAGAAAAATAGGGTTTTAGATTCATTGCATATGATAATTTTCTCCTTTCCTGTTTTAACCATAAACACAAAACACACAGCATCTATATTCATATTACAGTTAACAAGTGTCATCTTTGGTACTCGCATTTTATTTAATCATATTTGATGTTTTAGACTATTTAAACGCACCTTGCTTGATTGAAGCACCCCTTTAAACACAATTTATTTACATAGAATGGGCAATAATAATATCAAAAATATTTGTTTATCATATTACTCCTTGTCTATCATCTTCTTTTATTTTGTCATATTTTTGCTTCCTCCAATTCCTTTTTTTATTTTATGTAGAATGATGAATAGTTGCACACACTGATGCAAATTGTTACCCAGAAACGCTGGTTAATTATTGCATTTCCGTTATCCAGAAATACTGGTTAATTTTGGAGGGTGGGGATACACCTCATTCTCCCCCCCTCCAGCTTTTCAAAATCTGAATTTTTATTAATACTGTCAAAATTACTGTTTTTAAAGCATGGGATTATTGGTATATATACTGGTTCCTCAAGCAAAATTTTTAAAACACCATCTCCTTATATTTAGTGAGTATAAAATAAATATTTACACATTACAGCCGGATCTCTGCCTCTACATGCTGGAATTTCTGAGCACAGTCTCTGCTTATGGAGAGTAGTTCAGTGAATAACTGGGAGGGCTTCTCTTGTTGATTATTACACTAGCTTGGTCCCATTGCCATTTGCCAGTTTTATGTGCAGACCAGAGCTACAAAAGAAATAATTCTTCATAGAATAAATAATTGTCCAGAAATGAATCCTCATATTTATGGAGCATACTCACAGTGTATTATGGACTTTGAGTGTTCTACGACCATTCTAAAGATATCCTATAATGAATTGTAAAAAGTAAAAACAGATTACTGCCAACGTTGTCACCTTTATGCTAGTGTTTTGGGAGCCTTTCAATCTTTACATCCTCCAAATCTCTGGGCATTGTTCATGGAAGCTATGTGAATGGTGTTAATAATTCTCATATACAAACTTATAATAACTCAACCTCTTTCATGGTTTAACTACATTAAAGCCACCTCTTTATATATTTTACTTTTAGATGATGATGGATAGATAAGATTGGGCATAGACAACTTATGCATCACAAAAATGGTCATGGTGGCTCGGAATTTATTCATTTAGAAACCAATTTGAGTAATAGTTTTCTGTTTTGATGCTCTTAATGATTAATTAAATTTATGATTATATCTTTTATCTTTGAAGATTTTGCACTACTTAAAATATTCAGAATCTTATTTTTAAGAAAAATGTCAGTTGAAAAACATAGCATAATGTTATCTTTAACATTTTTTAATAGTTGAGATTTAGACTCAATCATTAGCAGAAATAATGCCTTGTAATTTGTTCAGCCTACAAAAAGTTAGGCTTCATAATTATTTTTAGGCATATCTGATACTGTCAGTTAAAATGCCAAATATCAGATTATTGCAGCAAAAATGCACAAAAACAATCATTGACAACTCTGGTGAGAGGTCCTTCTCCCTCACAGCAAACACCTGCTACTATCTCCAACTGTCACCTCTTTCTCAGGAGTCTAGGCCACCTACTGTGGTTCCCAAATGATGCCTCCCCCTCATTGGCCACCTACAGCTTGTGCCAACTGCCTCTTTTTCTCTCTCCAGAAGCTACCTGCTGTTAAAAAAAAATTGAGAAGGTACTTTTTTTGGATAGTGCATTTCCTGCCTCCAAAAAGATGTAACTGCTGGCATTTAATCACTTTAGAATGTTTTGATACTCAGTTAAATATTGTCTAAAATGAATGCTCATTGGCTTATATAATACTTAATTTTAATAACAAAATTCTATATTTTAGCTAGTGATTTTCAAAAGTAATCTTTTATTGTTTATTGGCCAAGTAACAAAATTATATGCAAAGGAAGTTTATGAGTATTTAGATGTAGTCTGGAAATGGAAAACACTGATGTTGATATCACTTTTATTCAGAATTGGGTTTCAACAGAAACTTCAGTTAAGTTTCTAGTTTAATTTGGAGATAAAAATATTCATTTGCTTAGGCTTTAAAAAAGAAAGAGTTGATTCACCAGAGAGTTTCATCTAACTAAATTCTGGGAGAAAGTATTCTGGAGCTTTGCTTGCATTTCTAGATTATAACTTACTGCCATGTACGTATTAATTTAATTCACTGTTTTTTAGAAAATCAGCTAAATACTTTAGTAAAGCTGATTATTAAATACTGGATGAACTACTAAGA